>CM066162.1:50951720-50959220 GCA_033629205.1 Lithocarpus polystachyus | reverse complement strand
ATAAAAAAATGAATATATGAGAGAAGTCATAAATCACTTAACTCATATTCATTTGTTGAATACAATAAAATCTATCCTAACACAAACTCTTGAAAAACTTTGCAAGAAGATAGTTCATGGCAAGTAGACTTTGACAACTTGTATTTTTGAAACACTTTAAACAAAACTCATCAAGGCATCTTTGTGTGAAATAGAAATAATAGATGCATACAAGATATAAGAAGCATGTGTATAATATAAAGAAAGAAAAGAAACAACACATGTAAGGGTAGGTGAAAAAACATACATCAATATATATAAACCCAATATAAGTACATGTATGTCAAAATGGTCACAAGACCTAAGGTACATGAACATTGTATCTAAAATAGAAAGAAATGAAAAGATACAAAATATCCTCACTACATCCCTCATTATGCACACTCCCCTTAACAAAAACCTCATATGCTAACCCTCCCCCTAAGTATGACTACTCTTATAACCAACTACTCCCCCTAAGTATGCTAACCCTCCCCCTAAGTATGCTAACCCTCCCCCTAAGTATGACAAAGGGTAAGAGTGTCAAGTAGACATCTCATCAGAGCTGGAAGAGCTAGCATCTCCATCTCCACCATCATCGTCGTCGGAGTCGTCGTCCTCAGATGCCTCGGGTGCCTCAGGAGGAGGAAAGGGAGACTAAACAAAGCCACCAAGGCGAGCCTGCCGTCTAGCAATACGGCCGATACGGGTGTTCACCTAGCACAACTCATTAGCGAGAGTGTCAAGATGAGCATCCATGAACTGAAGCTGTGCCATGATTGCGTCAAGTAGAGGGAACGGAGGTGGATGGAGTTGAAGGATTGGGAAGAGCCGCCATACCGGACCACCTCGATCGAAAGTGCGCCTCGCTCCGTTTAACAGTAGCGGCATCAGTGGCACACATAATGGTGAAATGGTCAGATGCAGGAAAGGGAATAGAAAAATGGCATAAGATCCTATTGATAGCGAAAGGAAAGATGAGCTTATCACGGGTAGTCGTATCCCTATAGACATCTATGATAGAAAGAATGAAATGAGAGGGAAAATCTATAGTGAGATGCTCAAGAAGGGAAAGCAAAAATTGAGCACGAGGCTCTGTGATATAGTTATAGTGAGAAAGAGGGTGCAAAACAAAGGTCATCACCATATTCATGAATCTAGGACTTTTAGCAAAGGTTGAACATGGTGAAAACTAACGATCACCCCAATCAGAAGGGCGCTCACAGAAAGCAGAAATCAACTCATCTTTGGAGACAGTCCTCAGGTGCTCATAACTGAGGTAGTCGAGATGCTATACCCTCGGGACACAGAGCACATTGGATCCCAACTCCGGTGTGACCACTATACGCGTACATTGAACGCGAGTATGAAAAAGAGGTACTGAATAATCAAGTCCATGCATGTTGGAGTAAAACTCCTGAATCAGCACGGATGGACATGTGACCAGGACGTCACACAGTGACTCCCAACCCTGACTGTGAATGACAGTGGGTAAGTCAATGTCGGAGAAGTTCGACAAAATGACTTGGCGTTCCGAATGACTCGGTGTTCCGAAAAGTCCTTTCGAGTTTGCTCATCACAAAACCGAACAGTAAAATAAGTAGGATCGAAGGAAGTGGATGCCCCAGAACGAAGAGGGTTCCGAGATGGAGCAGACTTATGTTTTGGTGCCATTGACGCACTAACGTAAGCTAGATTGTGAGGGGAAAGAAAGAAACACTTAGAAAAGTCCCAAAGAGTCCAAATATACAGAAATATATTGAATGGAAAGGATGTATGCATAAGAATGCATGAGCATGTGATATGCAATAGTTTTTGCATTATGGGCTCAGCCCAATCCAAACCTATCAACACATAATTAGTTGTACACATCTAAATGCATGACAATACTGTTATAATGCTCGTGAGATGCAATGCGTGAACTTTTTAAGATTAAATCTTCAAAACCATCCCAAAAATTTCACAAAAATCTCTTCATTTTTTACTAAAAAAAAAATTGTAGAAATCCCAAAAACTTAGGTTACAAAGCATGAGATGCATGAAAATGAGGAATTAGAAACTTACCAAGTGAAGAAAAACATGAATAATCTTGAAGAATCCTTGAGGAAGAGGTTGAAGGTGAGTGAGAGAGGTTTTAGGAGTGAGAGAGATACGGACAGATCGAGAGAGATCGAGAAAATGGGGATCAAATCACGCTGAAACCTATATATAGGTGTTCAGTAATTCTCGACAGATAGAGGTGTCATGAGGTGTCAAGATTTAAAAGTTTCGACAGATGCTGCTATCGAGAGGTGTCCACAGCTAAACAAGCTCGATGGATCGAGGAGCTATCGAGGAGACAGAGACTTTCTCGATCGATCCACCTAGCTGTCGAGAAGCTATCAAGGAGACAGGAGCTTTCTCAATCGATCCACCTAGCTATCGAGAGGTGTCGAGATTGCAATAGAATGCAACAGATGAGCTCGATAGATAAGCCAGGTATCGAGAGGTTTCGAGATTGCTTAAAAACAGTTTTTCAAGAAAAGAAAAACATAGATATGAATGCAATCAAACATGCAACTCAACCAATGATCCAAACAGTGTTTTAATCTCTCGAAAACTTTTCTCAACAAAAAAATGTAATCATATAGATCCCAAAACACACACACACACACACTAAATAAGTCTAACCAATTTTATATTTCAAAAGTGAGTTAAGACAGTTTAGTGAGCATACATTAACACATGTAAATCTTGTGATGGCCAAATCACATTGTACCTGCACATGTATCAAGAGTAGCAAAGAATATTACATGTTGTATATGAAAAACATCGCAAGATTGCATAAGTGTATACATCTTATGATAATTTGAGATATGAGAAAATCACTTTAACTCACACACAATCATAACTGTTTGATAGGGACTATCACCTTCGAGGAACATCCTATAACTCCCACGTCTCATAGAATACACGCTTGCAATCATATAAAGCATTTTGTTGTTTTTGCTTTTTATTTTGCTTTGCATATTTTTTTATTATTAAGCATATCATGCATGTGCATATAAGAGAAAGAAAAGAAATACCCAATGATGTTAAGCATTTGACATTTCACTTTTGCTATGTCGAAGCATACAAATGTCATATCATAATTGGCGGGTAACAGTGGTTAGATAGTTATTTATGCTTTTCTCTTAGGATTTTCTAGACCTACCCGTCAAAAAGAGTGATACGAGTGTCAAGCACAAGAGACTATTTAATCTTACTCATCACAAACACGAGCCACAAAGCTCACTTGGCTAGTTGTGCATAGAGATGCTCATCTAAGCTACAAAAGATACGAAGTTTAGAAAATTTTGTTTCAATGGCCATCCAAGGTACACATGTACCAATGTACACAAACACACACTGTTTTTGTATTTTTTTTTATTTTTCAATTATTTTTATTTTTATTTTTATATGAAAAACAAAACAAAGCAAAACTAAAAAATAACCAAACAAAAACAAGTTAAACAAAACAAAGCAATGCATAAAACTAGACTGACTGAAAAACACAAAAGCAAAACACACAATAATGCAATCACACACACACACACACACACACACACACACACGGCGAGAGAGAGAGAGAGAGAGAGAGAGAGAAGTGACAAAATGCTGCTTTGTTAAGTGGCTAACCACTTATAGCAATTAGGTCAAGTATGACCGGCTACTCCACAGTGATGATAGAAATGCTGCTTCTTTTGTTTAGGCTTTTGAGAGTTAGCCTTTTTATCTCTAGGGTTTTTAGTTTCATTCTTAGCAAGTTTAAGGGGTGCTCCTAAGATAGACTTACCCTTGTCTATATTCTCACTAGCTAAGTCATTTTTAACATCATTGTTCTCAGTTTCAACATTATTATCAGGAGGAACAAAAACAGTAGTACTGGAAGAGGCAATATTAGAGGGAGAGAAATCATACCCTAAACCAATTCGTTTTGAAGCAGATTTCTGAAGACTGAGCATTTCAACGAGCTTAGTGCTTAAATTCCTTTCCAGCTGAGCTTTAACTTGGAATAGTGCTACCTCAAGCTTTTTGATTTTCTCAGCCAAGAAGTTATTCTCAAACCTCAATGCTCCAATAGTCTGATTGGATTCATCAAACTTTGTGGAAAGCTCTTCACGCTCAACCTCCACATCACTAAACTTCTTGGTGGTCAACCTATACAACCTCTCATGCTTTTCTGAGACCTTGTATAACTTTGCATAGGTTGTATAGATGTTATCTTGTTCATCCATCTTCTCAAACTTGGACTCCACCAATTCTTTTTCTTCATCCACATCTTTAACAATCCCTTCAGTAGGATTAACTGTGGCAGTGAAGGCATTTAGGATTCCGTTATCCTCATTGTCGGAATCATTCTCAGGCTCAGTGTCCCTCAATATAGTAGCAAGTGCCTTGCTTTTCCCAATGGTCTTGAGATATGTGGGCGCTCCTGTTTCGTATGTCCGAAGCCTTGACACCCAAAGCACTTTGGTCCTGAAGGAACAGTGTACTGACCGCCATCCCTTGAATCCTTTTTCTCTTTGTTTTGACTCATAGACTGAGAAGAACTTGACTATCTACGGTCCTTGTCGAAGCCCTTTGAATTAGCATTCTTCGTGAACTTCTTGAATTGCCTTGTAATGTAGGACTTCATCTTAGAATCCTCATCATCTGAAGACTCATCAATATCACTGCTCTTAGCCTTCAGTGCCATGCTCTTACTCTTGCTTGTCTTCCCGATCCTAGACAAACCCAACTAGCTCTATCAAAGGGATTTTGTCAATATCTTTTGATTCCTCAATTGCAGTGATCTTGGAATGGAATCTCTCGAGTAGAGATCTGAACACCTTTCTCACAATCTTGGGTTCAGGAATAGTTTCTCCACAATTACAAGCTGAGTTCACTATGTCCTTGAGCTTGGCATAGAACTCATCAAATGACTCATCCTCCTCCATCTTGATCAATTTGAAGCTAGTAGTGAGCCTTTGAAGCTTTTAGTCCTTGACAGCCTTGGTTCCCTTATAGGTGGTCGGGAGAATGGTCCATGCTTCCTTGGCAGTTTCAGTGGAGGATATCTTCTTGAACTCCTCATTGGTAACTGCACTAAATAAGGCATTCAATGCTCTACTGTTGAAGTTTACCGCCTTGATCTTAACATCATCCCAATCGGCCAGCGCTTCCTTTGGCTTGGTCTAGCCAATCTCTACAGCTTGCCACACCTTCTCATCTATATACTGAAAGAAAGCTCTCATGCATACTTTCCAGTATGCACAGTTAGTGCCATCAAATAAAGGAGGTATGATAAGAGAGTATCCTCTATTCATGACAAACAGGGTCAATAGATCAACACAACAAAGATTAATCCTAATCAGAGTGTGCCTGCTCTGATACCACTTGATAGGCCAAGAATATATTGACCCCTTGTGATAAATTAATTGATTAATTAGTCAAGTTTATTAATTAATCAAATTAACATACAAACGTGTGGTAGCACAAACAAATCACCAATTTAACTAAGTATGCAGCAGAAAATAAATTAACACGGTGATTTGTTTACAAATGGGGAAAACCTACACGGTAAAAACCCTAATGGGTGATTTTAAGGTCACAACTCCCGAGAATCCACTATTATCACAACAAGTGGATACAAGTAAAGGAATCCCAGTACCTTATACCAACCTACAGTTGAACCCTTACCTCAATACCAAATTGGACTTGTTCTGTAGTGACAATCTCTCCTTTTCAATGCACGGCTCCCAATACGTGACTAACTAAATGTGCGAATCCCAGTACGCGACTTCAATCACCAACTAGAGAAGGATGTTGGCTGCAAAGTTCTTCAGTTCATCCAAACGATGAAGATAATGAAGTTGCTTGGTCACAAAATCCTACGGTGTACAACCACAGCAGCTTCTTCAAGAGAGAGATGAACTAGGGCAAATTCAGTCTCCGGTTACAATTTGCATGAACAAACTTTGTCACACATGCGAGCTACCTTTTACGGCCTTTAAAACAATACTTATATATGTTTATGGTTGTGAGAAAAGAAAGCCCAAACATACAATCACGGATTGGATGAAAAACAGACCAGAAATTCTAAATTTCATAAACTTCGACAGATGCCCTATTTGTCGAGCTGCTATTGAGCCACGGGCTAGAACAGCTCTTCAAGTCTCGATAGATAGCTAGCTGTCGAGCTTTAATGAACAGCACATTCTGCACTTGAATCTTGGACAGACTTGCATGGCTTTAACACTTGAATTTGAAACAAAGTTTCTTGAAGTATTAAACACATCCTAGATTTACCCAATTACAAGTAAAGTGTGTTTTGTCAAAGGATTAGCCAATTACATAAAATAATGACATATGTTCCTAACAAGTGAATCGCATATGTCCTAACACAATCCAACTTTTTTGTACCTCGAGAAAGTAGTTTCAATATCAATAAATAACCATTTTGTTCCTAATCGTTTTGTAATTAGTTGTTTAGATCTCCCATTATGGAATTTTTATCCTTTAGTTCTTATAAATTAATTGTGTAAGTCATCCATTTAGAAAGCAAACCCCGTGGTACTAGACCCTGTCTACGCTTCGAGTAGGTCTTAAACTGAATTTGATTTGGAGATCAAAGACAAAAGAGGGACAGAAAATTGTGTCGCGTCGCAGATCATTTGAGTCGTTTAGTTCATGTGGAGGATGAGCTTCATCTATAGGAAACATTCCCTGAGGAGCAATTGTTCTCTATGAGTGTGACATTACCTTAGTATCCAAATATTGTAAATTATTTGGTTACTAATGTGTTATCTCCTGGTTTGTCTAAGGCTCAAAGAGATAAGATCAAGAGTGATGCCAAATACTTTATGTAGGATGACCCATACTTATGGAAGCATTGTGAAGATCAAGTGATAAGAAGGTTCGTTCCTGAAAATGAAATTATTTCTATTCTTACCTTTTGTCATTCTTATGCTTGTGGAGGTCACTTTGGAGCTAAAAGGACAACGAAAAAAGTGCTAGAATGTGGTTTCTATTGGTCATCTTTATTCCGAGACTCATATTCTTTTTGTAAGTCATGCGAACATTGTCAAAAGATAGGTAATATATCCCAAAGGAATGAGATGCCATAAACCCCCATACTATTTTGCGAAATTTTTGATGTTTAGGGCATCGATTTCATGGGACCGTTCCCTATACCTTTCGGTTATGTTTATATTTTGCTTGCTGTTGATTATGGCTCGAAATGGGTGGAAGCTAAAGCCACTAGGACTGACGATTCTAAAGTTGTTACAGATTTTATCAAGTCTAACATATTCTCTAGATTTGGAATCCCAAAAGCTCTAATAAGTGATCGAGTTACCCACTTTTGCAATCAAACTGTGGAGACTTTACTGAGAAAGTACAATGTGACCCACATGGTGTCAACTGCCTATCATCCGCAAACTAGTGGACAAGCAGAAGTGTCAAATCGAGAGATCAATTCCA